>JASPKZ010006852.1:2480000-2487500 GCA_030220185.1 Diploptera punctata
AGGCACTGCCAATAACAATAACATTTTTTCAATATATATATATATATATATATATATATTGAAAATATATACATGGTATATATATATATATATGGTATGATAAGAAAAATAAATGCCTGGAAGGGATTCGAACCCGATCTCTGAGTCTGTACCTCAGTGTGATATCCATTACACCACCAGGCGAATCCAATTCAAGCATTCATTTTTCTTATATATGTATTATATTCTCCAATGGAGAATTCTCCTGGTGGTGTAATGGATATCACATCGCACTGAGGTACAGACTCGGAGATCCGGATTCGAATCCCGTCCAGGCATTTATTTATCATACCAGTTTAAGCTTGCATTTCCCAATGTTCAACATTTAATTATAACATATATATATATATATATATATATATATATATATATATGGACAGATAAAATAAAATAAAACATGTGCTAGGCAGAGTTAGTGAAGGAAGAACAATGCTGGAAACTTATAAAGAAGAAAATAAATTGGATTGACCACTGACTAAGAACAAACTGCCTGCCGACGGATGCCCTAGAAGGAATGAAAAAATACATCAGATGATAGACGATATTAAAACAAATGGTTTGTACACAGATACAAAAAGGAAGGCTGAGTTAAGGAAAGAGTGGAGAATGCTAAGTTTGCAGTAAACGATCTGCTTTTGGGCAGAACACTATGTATGTATAATGTGTGTGAACAAACTGTTTTTACCTTACATTTGTATGTAGAGTAGTAAATTTCCTCATTAAAAGTATCTTCTCCGATACAAAAAATTTTAATACGTATAATTTAACAATCGAGTGGGAGTGAAAAAACGCAGATACACTGGATTCAAATACCACCTGCATTTAACACAGTAACCGTTCTGAGAAACACTTCACACACTGGAAATATAGCAACTGGCTGCAATTCTACACAGAACGTGACTTCAACTTATAATATTCCTCCAGGCAATTTTTACATAAGAGGCAGCAATATCACTATCTCTCTCTAATCTAGTACAAGAACGAATGAGCCGGTCAGAAATTCCAAGTTGCAGTAACAGAACATTAACGAAGTTCGTCAAAGCTTTGGTTAACCAGATAAACATAATTGAACTGTCTAATTGTGATGTAATTCGTTTAAGACTCTAATGGCAAATTGCATAATAAACTCCATACTTACTTACTCATTGGCACTATCGAACCCGTAGGTTCATGGCCGCGCGGACATAAGCTCTCCCTACATCCCTATCCTGAGCTAATGCTTTCCAATCATTCCCTGTATAATCTACTTCCCTCAAATCATAGTTAATGTTATTCTCCCATCTCATTCTTGGTCTACCAACTGAACGTTTTCCCTCTGGCTTTCCTACAAGAAGCTTCCATGCAAGTCTTTCATTCCCCATACGTGCAACATGTCCTGCCCATCGCAGTCTACGACACTTAACTGTTCTTATTATATCTGGCTTCCTATAAAGACCATGTAGTTCATTGTTATGTAGTCTTCTCCACATAACAATAAACTCCATAAATAAACAAAATTAAAATGTATGTACAAAGAATGCCCAATAATCGTTTAACAAAACAGGTGCTTCATTATAATCCTAACGGCCAAAGAAATGTAGGGAGGCAAAAACGACGTTACAAGGACGACCTGTAGCATATTGTGCATCGAGGAGCGGGACATGTCAACATGCCCATACCTTGAAGATGATGATGATGATTTAAAATTGTATAGAACAATGGTAGTCTCTGTCCTTTTATATGGGAGCAAATCTTGGATTATCACTAACAAGCAAGAAAGTAAAATCCAAGCAGCCGAGATGAATTTTTTAGAAGAGTAAAAGGGTGTACTATGTAGAATGGACCAGATAAGAAACGATGATATTAGTGAAGAACTGCAGATCTACTCCAAAAAAGAATAGTATATATCCATGCGAGATTCGGAAGTGGTTTTTACAGAATCGAGGAAAGATGTTTAAAAACCGAGCGATATCGAGGTTTTTAATTTCTGAGATTCTGTAAAAACACTTCACAAACGTGCGTTGTACATTATAATAAATAATAACATAATAACATCTTTGTTGGAAATATTTGCGTTCATTATGGAGAAAACTGGGGGCACGCCGTAGCGTAGTGGTTAAGGTACTGAGCTACAAGCCAGAGGGTCGAGGGTTCAAGACCCGTTGCGGGTCAGGATTTTTAAACTGACCCAAACCCTCTGGCGGCACTATGGCCCTGGGGTCGACTCAGCCTCTAACGTAAATGAGTACCAGACGCTTGTTCTGGGGGTAAAGGCGGCCGTCACGCAGGGGTGACAACCCGGCTGACATAAAGTGCCGATTGTCTAGAAAAAGTGGGAGCCCTAACCTCCTACTACCCGAAGGGCCTCCGGGTCTGTTGTGGGATCAAAAAAAATGGAGAAAACTACATGGTATGTGTAGGAAGCCAGATATAATAAGAACAGTTAAGTCTCGAAGACTGCAATGGGCAGGACATATGGCACGAATGGGGAATGAAAGACGTGCATGGAAGCTTCTTGTAGGAAAAGTAGAGGGAAGATGCCCAGTTGGTAGACCAAGAATGAGGAGGTAGAATAACACTAACCATGATTTGAAGGAAGAAGATTATACAGGAGATGATTGGAAAACATTAGCTCAGGATATGGATGTATGAAGACATGGAGAGCTTATGTCCACGCGGCCATGAATCTACAGGTTCGATAGTGCCAGTTAGTTTAGTTTTAGTTAGAAATAAGATTATACAACAGATACTATAATATAGCCTATTATTAAAATCAAGACAAAAGATAGAAGTCATATTTATTATACTATGTTGCAATCTTAAATTTAGAACATAGAATCGGTGCCCTAATCACAACATAATGTTTATATTTTTACAGTAACTCGTTAGAAAATACATATGTGATAGTGTAATCGTACAAGTTTAAAGTAGAACTAGACGAAAAATAGTTGCGTGTAATTTTTTTATATAGCCTATTTATTTAGCCTGGTGGAGTTAAGGCCATGTGGCCTTCTCTTCCACTCACCAGGACAAACATATGTTATATATGAATACAAAAAATTACAATAATAGTCATAGTAAACAATAATTATCTGTGAAATTGAATAATAATGAAAATAATGTCTAATAATACAATAACAATTGAAATTAAATTAGTGATAGAATGAATACAGAAAGGAATAACAGGTCGAATCTACTATACATAAAAAGAAAAAATACAAAGAGAGTAATAAACTATAATGAATTAATCTATCGCTTATTATAAATGGCATTGGGTAAATATATTAACAAATCTTAAAACTATTTTTATTAAATAATAAAAAAACAAATTATTAATTTTTAAAAAGCAATATTAGTGAGTTGTTCCTGTTAGTAATTTTATTTTCAATTTGTTTCTGAAATTTTGTTCTGAAAGTTTGGCAGTCTCTAACATAGAATGGAAGGGAGTTCCATGTTCTAGCAAAAGAAACTGTAAAAGATTTCGAATAATAGGTAGAAGATGAGGAGGGATATAAAGGACACTGTGCTCAAGGGATCGGGTATCTAATTTATGTGTATCAGAGAGTCTAGTGAAGCGGTGTGATAAATAATAAGGTAATGATGTAATATTTTATAGAGAAGACAGGGAATGGATGGTTCCACGATCTTGTAGACGAAGCCATGACAATTGTTCCAGAATGGTGTAACGTTATCAAATCTGCGTATACCACAAATAAAACGTATGCAAGAATTATGAACACGTTGAAGTCTTTGGGTAAGAACAATATTTAGGTCAGTAAAAAAAAGTATCACAATAATCAAAATGGGACATTGCAAGTGTTTCTATTAACATTTTCCTTAGAGGAAACGGTAAACAATTTCTTATATACCGTAGATAAAGAGTTTATTCATTCTAAGCGTAATCTAAAGAACGAAATCCATTCAGGGTCAAAGAGCAGACTGGTGTTATCATGAAATGAAAACTTGCTGTCATGAACACGGAGTATATGTTAATAATATTCGAAATTACTTTACTGAATAAAATTATTAATATTGCTGAAACATTATCGAGCATTTTCAACTTATTGATTTTCTTCTTTAAACTGTAGATTACCCAATTATTTTGAATTGCTTCCATAAACATTTATATTCATGAATCTCAAACGAAATGGAAAGTTCTGTACATCTTAGTGACACACTTCCACAGTAAAAGAAACTTGTTAACATAACCGTAGTAACATTCTAAATAGTTTTCTAGACAGATTAAGGAATCTTCCTACATAAAACATCTCACTTTTCATCATCCTTGATTGTTCCTATCGTATTGCTTCCACTCTTGTATCAAGGAATACCACTACAAAAAAAAATCACAACCATCAACACCTCAACATGAACTTTCTCATTCAATCTCTTCAGGGCACAGCTTAGCAACATTTTCCCGTTGGCATATATTTTAATTCAATCTAGGGATCCTAAATATGAAGTTTCGTTAAAATACTGCAGTCACTTAGATGTAGTTGCAAACATAGATAATGTTTTAATAATAATAATAATAATAATAATAATAATAATAATAATAATAATAATAATAATAATAATAATAATAATAATAATGTTTTATTTATTCTGGCAGAGTTAAAGCCATAACGCCTTCTCTTCCACTCAACCAGCACAAATACAAATAAATATTTGACAAATATAGATATACACTACCAATTATAAACAGTTAAAGATGCATAATAATTTAACGCTACATTTAATGTAACAACGTAAATTTCTTGTGCAAACACGTTTTATACAATAATAACAATAATAATACTTACCATAATAATAATAATAATAATAATAATAATAATAATAATAATAATAATAATAATAATAATAATAATAATAATAATAATAATATAATAACAATATAATAATCCATCCATCCATAGTAATTCTGCCCTAAATAGCATTTTCATGCTATGCTTGCAGCGCTTTTCTAGGGAATTGTAGGTGTGGTAGCTTCCCGTTGCTTTCCACACCGGTGAAATATGATCATGATGATGATGATGGTAATGATTTCGGGGACCGTTTGGGCCTTAAAGTGTTGATGACATCTGTCTTGCAGGTGAGGAAAAACCCCGATAAAAACCTCACCCAGAAAAACTGCCCCGACCGGGGATCGAACCCTGGCCCGCTGCGTGACAAGGCAGCACGCTACCTCGAGACCACAGCGGTGGACAAAATAATGATGATAATAATAATAATAATGGTAATCATAATAACGGTAATAATAGTAATGGTAATAATGATTATTATTATAATCATAATATAATAATATAAATATGAAAAATTATACTAGAAACACCAATTAATATATATTCGTTACACTGGGTAATAATGAAGTCGAGGTTAGAGCAAATATAACATTTGATTTCTTTTAAAAGATGCCAATGTTCGGCAGCCCCTTATTTCTTGTGGTAGTGAATTCCAGTTGCGAGAAGTGAAGATAGTATATGACATCGAGTGATGTGATGTCCTATGTTGCGGTATATTAAGCAAGAGACTATGTTGTGATCTTGTGTTTAAGTTATTGTTTGAGGATAGATGCTGGAAACGAGATGATAAATAATTGGGAATCGAGGTATGCAGGATCTTAAATAAGAGAATTAGACAGTGCGATAGATCACATTGGTTCACCTTTAAACTCCTACAGAATATAAACCTTCATATGATGTATCCACTGTGGCCTTCTGTTGCACACACAAACTTCATATCGCTGTCCAATTCAAATCCTGTTTCCATAACTTATAGTCTTGCTTCATAATTAAAATTAAGCTCCTTAGATATTATTTTTATTATTATAATTTTAGTAGACCTTTTTTGTCGTCTGGAATTTTCATGGAAAGGTCTACTACAAGGATGTTGCATATCACCAACGTTGTTCAAATTATAAATTGATAATTGTACAAAGAATTGTTGAAGACACTGCAAATATATGGGAATTCAAATAAAAGATAATTATTATCTCCACCATTTACTATTCGCTGATGATCAGGTGGTGATTGCTCAGGATCCAGATGATGCATCTTTCATGTTAAAGAAATTCGAGATAGAATACAAAACAATTGGGATTACAGATACATTATAATAAAACAGAATATTTTTCACTGGATACAACAGATGAGTAAATTTAATTCGGAAGAATACATAATGTTAATTTTTTAAAAATATTTAGTATCTATTTTAAATAAAAATGAGAATTCAACTACTGGAATTGAAAGAAGAAAAATCGATGTAAGAAGAACCATTGGTATATTAAACTCAGTGCTTTGGAAGAGAAATATAATACACAGAACGAAGAAAACTATATTTAAAGTTCTGTTATAAAGCATTTTATTATATGGGTCCGAAATTTGAACAGTAAGTAGAAAACAAGCCAAAAAGCTGTTAGCAGTAGAAATGGATTTTTGGAGGCGATCGACAAGAATTTCAAGAATAGATAAAAACAGAAACAGCACAATAAGGTAAAGTATGCAAGTTAAAAAAAAATAGGAAAAAATAGAAGAAAACCGTTTCAAATGGTATGGACACGTCATAAGAATGGAAGAAGATAGATTACCAAAGACGATCCTTGATTGGAAAGCTAATGGAAGAAGTGGAAGAGGCAGACCTAGAGAACGTTGGATAGATAGAATGAGAAGTATGGAAGCTAGAGATTTGAGGGAAGAAGATGCTTTAGACAGGAACAAATGGCGACTAATCACAATGGGTTTGAAGGAGAAACACTATATTGTGGAATATTTCTAATAAATTATTTTATTATTATTATTGTTATTATTATTATTACAAACTATGAAAGATCTTAACTGTGGAATTGATTTGAATTAAATATTGCTATTTAACTAGTGTGATTTAAAAAAATATCTATTGCCTTTGTAGGTAGGCCTACATTAATTATGACTAGATGTGCCATCCTTCAACACAAAAAAAAATACCGGCAATTTTGCAGATACTGTGAATACTAAATTTTGGAAAAATATTATTTATTAATTAATAATTGGGCTTTATCCTCCAATTCCTAACTAAGATCAGAAGCCATTACATACCAATCCAAACCTCTATTTTATTTTAATACTAGATTATAAGTATAAAATAAAAAAAAACATTTTTTGTTTGAGAATCTGGATTCCTTACCTCAATTGTTTAAGCCTATATTAAGTAGCTTTATAGCTACATAAATGAAGTTCTTAGTGATACAAAATCCAATGGAAAATGTAGGATAGTTGTTTACCATAATTTCAAAAAATAAAATAAATGTAACTACTAAATGGATCATTTATCTAAATTAAGTACAATTACCAACAGATGTAATTCCTTATTTTGTATTTTCTTACCAATATTTTCTGTAGCACTGATAAGTCTAGTCCACAATTCTGTCACCTCCACCTTCAATTGTTATAACACAACACTAACTTGACACGAGACAAACAAAAGAACATCAGATACAGCTGGAAG